>CM060449.1:7350891-7397357 GCA_030545235.1 Helianthus tuberosus
TACACGACCTTTTTATAGTTTTCACATCACGCCCTATGTAAGTAACGCCTCTATTCAGTTTTCTTGGAAATTATATCCTGGATATGTATTTCTGTTCAGGCTTTCCAAGTTTCTAATTTACCCATGCAACGATCATTCTCTACGTGTTTGTTGCATATTGCTAATTGTGCGATTATTTAAAATGTGCACCTTGTAATGTTTGCCCCGACGGGCGTTCCTTGCCATTAACCTTGTTCGCGGTCGTTACGCGATTTAGTCCTCGGTGAGCATGCTCCTCTTGTCATACTTCGGACCGTTCCATCATTATATCCACAATTCATTTGACTCTCGTCGTCTTCAAACGCGAGTGTCCTTCAATTAAAGCATTCACAAAAGTTAGTAACGTCAACTTCAATAATCGCCCGTATTATAATACAAGGCTTTTTCTACTATACGCGTCAACGCGCGTATTTTCATCAACTATATCAATCATTCTAATTGGGGTAACGTGTATCACACGATAGCCCTATTTGTTGTTTACAACACTTTAGCATGCTAAACTATTAACATACTTGTACTTACCGGATTTGCGATCAAGCTTCGAACCGAACACTATTCTTTGTCAAGAGCATAAGGTTTAAGTCCAAGCATGGTTCCTCCCCACCATACTCGAATCTCTTAAACCCAGGCTCTGATACCAACTTGTAACACCCGTTCTTATTAATCAAGGTTTAACGTAAATTTTACGTAAAACAATCATGTAATTAAGATTACATAAACGTTTGGAAATAGGGGTTTATTAAAACTTTTACAAATCATAAGTTATTCTACATAACGTGCTTGAATTCGTTGTTTAAAATTTACTATGTGTCAAAGTGCGGAAGCGTGTGTCTTTATCGTGTTCGGTTCTTCGCTGAGCTTGATCGTCTTCCGGCATCCAAGGCGTACCTACATTTCATAAACATGAAATGCTTTAGTCATACGGGGTTTAAATCATGTCCGAACAATGTCCGGGAAACATTTGATTTTCAAATGAAAAACAAAATATAAAAAAAAATATATCCACCGTAATTTACGGTGGGACCGTAAATTACGGTGGCCCCTGGGTTTCTATTCTTCTGCCGTACAACAGACTGTTCGCACCGTAACCAAATTCAACTCCACCGTAATTTACGGTGGGACCGTAAATTACGGTGGACTCTGCATCCAGCTTCTCTATTTTGTCGTAATTTGACACGAAATCTTTCGTATCTTTCAAACCGCTTATCCGTTTGACCTACCGTTTCTTCCTACATGTTTGTAATTTGATTCTCCATCATATGGAGTTAAAATCCGGCATCCGGCTTGATAAAAATTCAAGACTTTTAAGTCTTCGGCTTATTACTCTTTTACCAAAATTTGACCCGTTCGTGATTTTATCAAACATACAAGTTTGTTTGACCCTTATTTCTCATAAACCTATTAAATTCAATATTATCTAACATATTGGGTTCCAATCATAGAATTATATACCTTATTTAACCCATTTACACACATATGCTTATTTTGACCCGTTTGAGGTATTTAAGCATATTTTAAGCACCAATTGCTTTCATTCCTATCCAAATACATGTGTCACACATTTCTTATCAAAGGATTTTCCACCACAACTATATTTGTGGTGGATTCAATGTGGTGACTTATTTATTACAAATTTTACTCATCAAAACATTATTTTACGGCGAAGACTCTTTATAGAGTCATTTGACCAATATTTTACATCTTTCGCTTATCATACTTATTCAAAGTATTGACTTGATTATAAAACTCGTTTTCAAGCGACTTCTAAGGGTTGCTTGCTTAATTTCACTTACAAGGGCGTTTTGGTCATTTTTAACCCTTCATTTACAACGAAGGACTTGCTTAAGCCATGTACGCCCAAAATCTAATTTTTTTAACCAAATCTTGTTTTAAAAACGCTCTGTCTATAATTTAAATCCTTCGGTTTACCTTTTAAGGTAACCGAATGTCCCTTTTTACTTTGCCTAAACCCTATAGATCTCCAAGTTCTAAATGAGGAGTTGATCTATTATACATACCTGGCCCGGATCAACTTATTAACCCGGTTATAGTACCTTGCTTTATTTTCGCTAATTAAGAACAATGCGAATATCCATTGAATATCTATTCCTGTAAGCATATAACTCGACAAAGAATCATTAGTCTATATAGTCAAAAGGTGTTGTCTACACCTTTTGACCCGTTTGGCCGAAATGACCATTTATCTTTGCGAGATGATATTTATTATCATCTCCTCTACATGACTCGTTCCGTTTAACACCGTACGGTCATTTTAACATATAAACCGTTTATTACTTTCGACATAACATAGCCGAATTATCGATTTACTTCTGTTCAACCATTATTACGGTTTCTTTCATTCTTGATTTTCTTGTTCCGTTCGACTACACGACGGAACATCATATTTCATTTGTTTAGATACCTCATTCATAATTTATATGATAAGAAAATATTCCACAATTTAAGACTAGTGTAAGCTATACTTACCTTGCATCCGAATTATGCTTTTCCGCCATTCTTGCTTCGTTTGACCCGCTTCCTTTCCAAGCCTCCACCTAGCTTGTCAAGCGTCAAACTATCATCATAATTCGTAAGACGGTTATATTAGTCATCATTAATTATGACTATTCCATCTTACATATTTTCTATCACAATTACCATTCGATCTTATTAATGGTCGGTTTGACTATTTAAAAGTCAAATCACCAATTAACACATATGATTGCACTATCAAGTTCACAAGACTCAATTAGGCACATTATCAACACTTAGTTCTCATTTAGGCATTTTAACAAACACCTAATGTGCATGATTTTACATATTTACTAACTAGTTCCTAACTAGTTATTTTTACCAAGATTAACATCAAAATCACCACTATCACTTATGATCAATTACTCAAACTTGCAAATTGTTCAAGTATCTTGCATCTACTATCTCTTGTGATGATTTCTAACACAACTATATTATCATCTTTTCTACATAATCAAAACCCACTTGACACATGAGTGTATGATTATGAATTCATAACAATGAACATCAATTCAACAAATACATGACTAGGGTTTACTACTAGACATAGTTTCATCCCTAATTTCAACCAAACAACATACATGCAAGCTTAGATTCGAATTCTCTAGGTTTGCTCAGAATTTCAACTAGAGATTTATCAAGAAATTTACATACCTCGTGACTCCTTTTTCAATGGAGATCACTAATTCATACTCGGATTTTGATTTGGACTTGATTTGCTCCTTCAATTTGATGAATTTCTGTGTTTTAGGGTTTGAGCTTGAGAGCTCTTCCTGGCTCCTGTGTTTGTACGACCAGAACACACACACAAGGTGTGTGTTTTGGTGTTTTTAACTTTAATTAATAAAACCATTTTCTCATTTTAACCATTTTAATCCCTCAACTTTACCCAAGTTTATAAAGGTTACTACATCGAGTTCCTCACTATTTTAAAACACTAGACTAACTAGGTTGATGTTCCTAGTTATTTAGTGGGTCCCGGGAGTTATAACCCGTTTTATTTTAAGTCCCGTTAACTTGGGCTCTTATAGACTCAACTTCCTTAAAACTTTGATTTGTTTGTATTTATTATTAGGATTTCTCATTTAAATCCAAATATTCGCCTGGTCACTTTTACTACTAACGGTACTTTGCCCGTCTTTTAGTATTAACGTGGGTTAATTACCAAACCCGTTTTCGGGGTGTTACAAGTCTACCCCCCTTAAAGAGGTTTCGTCCTCGAAACCTTGTTTATCTAGTTCATTGAGTTTCTAAACCTAATGCGTTTGACTTGAGTAATCTCTTAAGCGTTACTCCTACTTTAACCAATTGTTAGCATTTCCAGAAAAATTATGGTAATGTCTTTTTGGTTACAGAACCTCTACGTATCTCATATGACATAATGTAACTTCGAAATAACGTAGTCTCGTTATTTCCACTAGTTTAGTTAACTTAGCGATATCCATCGCTTTCATATACCATCAAATTCCTTATGAATCCGTTACTCTGACCCGTTTAAAGATCTTTAGTGAAATCTTTCACTTTTAGCAACAAATTCTTTTGTTTTCAAGTTTATCTATTCGGTTCAGCTATACCGAATCTACCGCTTACAAGCAAACCAAATTTCTTGATTTGAATTGGTGACCTTAACCGGTCTCATTAACTAGTCTTATTAGTTCAGTTACTTTTATCATTCGCTTGGTTATAATGTGATTTTACTTCACATTACATTTCCTAACCGTGATCGTGTCACATCATGTTTAATTTGTATCAACCTTTCATTTTTTTTTTATTTGCAGGGATTCTTAACTGATTTCCTCGCTTTATTCCATCTAACCCGTAGGTTTTATCACTTAGCCTTATGGGCTATTTTTGATTAGACATTCACCTCCTTAAGGCGAAGTCCTTATAACTTCTTTCTAATCATGACCCGTGGGTCGTTTTAGTCCGTATATCTCTCATTTGTTTATAACCCTAAAGGTTATGTTGATCCCGTAGATCACTCTTTTTACTCGTGTCTTATTAAAATATATATTTGATGTCAAAACACTCTTTTTACGTTTGAAATTCATTTGTCTCAAGCTTACCGTTATCCTGCTTGCGCTTACTTACGCCTTCAAGCATTATACTTTATTCAACCCGTTCAATCTCAAAATAGTTGAATATAATTATCAGAATTTCTGTTTACGAAATTTTTATGGTCTTTTAGTCATAACTCATAATCCGAGTCTTTTGACTTTATATTCATGTTCTCGTTTCTCGGTTTACGCATGTGTTTAATTCTTACCCATCAACCGGGTGTTTTACCAAAGTCGTTATTATTGCAATCCTCCTGGTATGCATTAAGACCTCGCTTCATTTTTTTATATTCTGACTTTGTCTTTAAGTTCGACGTTTTACAAAAATGACCCGTTAAGGGACATATTTGCATTTTCCGGGTTCGAGTGCAAGTACACTCCCTCCCATTGCTTGTCTAAATCATTTTTCATGTTTGCGTTTTATGGGTTCGAGTGTAAGTACACTCCCTCCCAATACTTGTCTAAATCATTTTACTTGCTTGCGTTTTATGGGTTCGAGTGTAAGTACACTCCCTCCCAATACTTGTCTAAATCATTTTACATGCTTGCGTTTTATGGGTTCGAGTGTAAGTACACTCCTTCCCAATACTTGTCTAAATCATTTTACCTGCTTGCGTTTTATGGGTTCGAGTGTAAGTACACTCCTTCCCAATACTTGTCTAAATCATTTTACATGCTTGCATTTTATGGGTTCGAGTGTAAGTACACTCCTTCCCAATACTTGTCTAAATCATTTTACATGCTTGCGTTTTATGGGTTCGAGTGTAAGTACACTCCTTCCCAATACTTGTCTAAATCATTTTACATGCTTCTTTTTCCCTTCGCTCGGGCTCATTATCCTGATGTAATACGCTTCAGTCACTCGGTTGTGCGTTTACATTATTATCAAATATTTTGCTTATCTGATTCATTTGGGTACTTTTTAATTAGTCCCATTTACTCCGCCCTTACTACATCGGATGTAAATGTGTCCGCTATAAGAAACTCGTGGTATCATATACCACTACTTACTTGGCCAGAGTAAGCGATTTAACACATGACGTACACGACCTTTTTATAGTTTTCACATCACGCCCTATGTAAGTAACGCCTCTATTCAGTTTTCTTGGAAATTATATCCTGGATATGTATTTCTGTTCAGGCTTTCCAAGTTTCTAATTTACCCATGCAACGATCATTCTCTACGTGTTTGTTGCATATTGCTAATTGTGCGATACCTTGTAATGTTTGCCCCGACGGGCGTTCCTTGCCATTAACCTTGTTCGCGGTCGTTACGCGATTTAGTCCTCGGTGAGCATGCTCCTCTTGTCATACTTCGGACCGTTCCATCATTATATCCACAATTCATTTAACTCTCGTCGTCTTCAAACGCGAGTGTCCTTCAATTAAAGCATTCACAAAAGTTAGTAACGTCAACTTCAATAATCGCCCGTATTATAATACAAGGCTTTTTCTACTATACGCGTCAACGCGCGTATTTTCATCAACTATATCAATCATTCTAATTGGGGTAACGTGTATCACACGATAGCCCTATGTGTTGTTTACAACACTTTAGCATGCTAAACTATTAACATACTTGTACTTACCGGATTTGCGATCAAGCTTCGAACCGAACACTATTCTTTGTCAAGAGCATAAGGTTTAAGTCCAAGCATGGTTCCTCCCCACCATACTCGAATCTCTTAAACCCAGGCTCTGATACCAACTTGTAACACCCGTTCTTATTAATCAAGGTTTAACGTAAATTTTACGTAAAACAATCATGTAATTAAGATTACATAAACGTTTGGAAATAGGGGTTTATTAAAACTTTTACAAATCATAAGTTATTCTACATAACGTGCTTGAATTCGTTGTTTAAAATTTACTATGTGTCAAAGTGCGGAAGCGTGTGTCTTTATCGTGTTCGGTTCTTCGCTGAGCTTGATCGTCTTCCGGCATCCAAGGCGTACCTACATTTCATAAACATGAAATGCTTTAGTCATACGGGGTTTAAATCATGTCCGAACAATGTCCGGGAAACATTTGATTTTCAAATGAAAAACAAAATATAAAAAAAAATATATCCACCGTAATTTACGGTGGGACCGTAAATTACGGTGGCCCCTGGGTTTCTATTCTTCTGCCGTACAACAGACTGTTCGCACCGTAACCAAATTCAACTCCACCGTAATTTACGGTGGGACCGTAAATTACGGTGGACTCTGCATCCAGCTTCTCTATTTCGTCGTAATTTGACACGAAATCTTTCGTATCTTTCAAACCGCTTATCCGTTTGACCTACCGTTTCTTCCTACATGTTTGTAATTTGATTCTCCATCATATGGAGTTAAAATCCGGCATCCGGCTTGATAAAAATTCAAGACTTTTAAGTCTTCGGCTTATTACTCTTTTACCAAAATTTGACCCGTTCGTGATTTTATCAAACATACAAGTTTGTTTGACCCTTATTTCTCATAAACCTATTAAATTCAATATTATCTAACATATTGGGTTCCAATCATAGAATTGTATACCTTCTTTAACCCTTTTACACACATATGCTTATTTTGACCCGTTTGAGGTATTTAAGCATATTTTAAGCACCAATTGCTTTCATTCCTATCCAAATACATGTGTCACACATTTCTTATCAAAGGATTTTCCACCACAACTATATTTGTGGTGGATTCAATGTGGTGACTTATTTATTACAAATTTTACTCATCAAAACATTATTTTACGGCGAAGACTCTTTATAGAGTCATTTGACCAATATTTTACATCTTTCGCTTATCATACTTATTCAAAGTATTGACTTGATTATAAAACTCGTTTTCAAGCGACTTCTAAGGGTTGCTTGCTTAATTTCACTTACAAGGGCGTTTTGGTCATTTTTAACCCTTCATTTACAACGAAGGACTTGCTTAAGCCATGTACGCCCAAAATCTAATTTTTTTAACCAAATCTTGTTTTCAAAACACTCTGTCTATAATTTAAATCCTTCGGTTTACCTTTTAAGGTAACCGAATGTCCCTTTTTACTTTGCCTAAACCCAATAGATCTCCAAGTTCTAAATGAGGAGTTGATCTATTATACATACCTGGCCCGGATCAACTTATTAACCCGGTTATAGTACCTTGCTTTATTTTCGCTAATTAAGAACAATGCGAATATCCATTGAATATCTATTCCTGTAAGCATATAACTCGACAAAGAATCATTAGTCTATATAGTCAAAAGGTGTTGTCTACACCTTTTGACCCGTTTGGCCGAAATGACCATTTATCTTTGCGAGATGATATTTATTATCATCTCCTCTACATGACTCGTTCCGTTTAACACCGTACGGTCATTTTAACATATAAACCGTTTATTACTTTCGACATAAGATAGCCGAATTATCGATTTACTTCTGTTCAACCATTATTACGGTTTCTTTCATTCTTGATTTTCTTGTTCCGTTCGACTACACGACGGAACATCATATTTCATTTGTTTAGATACCTCATTCATAATTTATATGATAAGAAAATATTCCACAATTTAAGACTAGTGTAAGCTATACTTACCTTGCATCCGAATTATGCTTTTCCGCCATTCTTGCTTCGTTTGACCCGCTTCCTTTCCAAGCCTCCACCTAGCTTGTCAAGCGTCAAACTATCATCATAATTCGTAAGACGGTTATATTAGTCATAATTAATTATGACTATTCCATCTTATATATTTTCTATCACAATTACCATTCGATCTTATTAATGGTCAGTTTGACTATTTAAAAGTCAAATCACCAATTAACACATATGATTGCACTATCAAGTTCACAAGACTCAATTAGGCACATTATCAACACTTAGTTCTCATTTAGGCATTTTAACAAACACCTAATGTGCATGATTTTACATATTTACTAACTAGTTCCTAACTAGTTATTTTTACCAAGATTAACATCAAAATCACCACTATCACTTATGATCAATTACTCAAACTTGCAAATTGTTCAAGTATCTTGCATCTACTATCTCTTGTGATGATTTCTAACACAACTATATTATCATCTTTTCTACATAATCAAAACCCACTTGACACATGAGTGTATGATTATGAATTCATAACAATGAACATCAATTCAACAAATACATGACTAGGGTTTACTACTAGACATAGTTTCATCCCTAATTTCAACCAAACAACATACATGCAAGCTTAGATTCGAATTCTCTAGGTTTGCTCAGAATTTCAACTAGAGATTTATCAAGAAATTTACATACCTCGTGACTCCTTTTTCAATGGAGATCACTAATTCATACTCGGATTTTGATTTGGATTTGATTTGTTCCTTCAATTTGATGAATTTCTGTGTTTTAGGGTTTGAGCTTGAGAGCTCTTCCTGGCTCCTGTGTTTGTACGACCAGAACACACACACAAGGTGTGTGTTTTGGTGTTTTTAACTTTAATTAATAAAACCATTTTCTCATTTTAACCATTTTAATCCCTCAACTTTACCCAAGTTTATAAAGGTTACTACATCGAGTTCCTCACTATTTTAAAACACTAGACTAACTAGGTTGATGTTCCTAGTTATTTAGTGGGTCCAGGGAGTTATAACCCGTTTTATTTTAAGTCCCGTTAACTTGGGCTCTTATAGACTCAACTTCCTTAAAACTTTGATTTGTTTGTATTTATTATTAGGATTTCTCATTTAAATCCAAATATTCGCCTGGTCACTTTTACTACTAACGGTACTTTGCCCGTCTTTTAGTATTAACGTGGGTTAATTACCAAACCCGTTTTCGGGGTGTTACAAGTCTACCCCCCTTAAAGAGGTTTCGTCCTCGAAACCTTGTTTATCTAGTTCATTGAGTTTCTAAACCCAATGCGTTTGACTTGAGTAATCTCTTAAGCATTACTCCTACTTTAACCAATTGTTAGCATTTCCAGAAAAATTATGGTAATGTCTTTTTGGTTACAGAACCTCTACGTATCTCATATGACATAATGTAACTTCGAAATAACGTAGTCTCGTTATTTCCACTAGTTTAGTTAACTTAGCGATATCCATCGCTTTCATATACCATCAAATTCCTTATGAATCCATTACTCTGACCCGTTTAAAGATCTTTAGTGAAATCTTTCACTTTTAGCAACAAATTCTTTTGTTTTCAAGTTTATCTATTCGGTTCAGCTATACCGAATCTACCGCTTACAAGCAAACCAAATTTCTTGATTTGAATTGGTGACCTTAACCGGTCTCATTAACTAGTCTTATTAGTTCAGTTACTTTTATCATTCGCTTGGTTATAATGTGATTTTACTTCACATTACATTTCCTAACCGTGATCGTGTCACATCATGTTTAATTTGTATCAACCTTTCATTTTTTTTTTTGCAGGGATTCTTAACTGATTTCCTCGCTTTATTCCATCTAACCCGTAGGTTTTATCACTTAGCCTTATGGGCTATTTTTGATTAGACATTCACCTCTTTAAGGCGAAGTCCTTATAACTTCTTTCTAATCATGACCCGTGGGTCGTTTTAGTCCGTATATCTCTCATTTGTTTATAACCCTAAAGGTTATGTTGATCCCGTAGATCACTCTTTTTACTCGTGTCTTATTAAAATATATATTTGATGTCAAAACACTCTTTTTACGTTTGAAATTCATTTGTCTCAAGCTTACCGTTATCCTGCTTGCGCTTACTTACGCCTTCAAGCATTATACTTTATTCAACCCGTTCAATCTCAAAATAGTTGAATATAATTATCAGAATTTCTGTTTACGAAATTTTTATGGTCTTTTAGTCATAACTCATAATCCGAGTCTTTTGACTTTATATTCATGTTCTCGTTTCTCGGTTTACGCATGTGTTTAATTCTTACCCATCAACCGGGTGTTTTACCAAAGTCGTTATTATTGCAATCCTCCCGGTATGCATTAAGACCTCGCTTCATTTTTTTATATTCTGACTTTGTCTTTAAGTTCGACGTTTTACAAAAATGACCCGTTAAGGGACATATTTGCATTTTCCGGGTTCGAGTGCAAGTACACTCCCTCCCATTGCTTGTCTAAATCATTTTTCATGTTTGCGTTTTATGGGTTCGAGTGTAAGTACACTCCCTCCCAATACTTGTCTAAATCATTTTACTTGCTTGCGTTTTATGGGTTCGAGTGTAAGTACACTCCCTCCCAATACTTGTCTAAATCATTTTACATGCTTGCGTTTTATGGGTTCGAGTGTAAGTACACTCCTTCCCAATACTTGTCTAAATCATTTTACATGCTTGCGTTTTATGGGTTCGAGTGTAAGTACACTCCTTCCCAATACTTGTCTAAATCATTTTACATGCTTGCGTTTTATGGGTTCGAGTGTAAGTACACTCCTTCCCAATACTTGTCTAAATCATTTTACATGCTTGCGTTTTATGGGTTCGAGTGTAAGTACACTCCTTCCCAATACTTGTCTAAATCATTTTACATGCTTCTTTGTCCCTTCGCTCGGGCTCATTATCCTGATGTAATACGCTTTAGTCACTCGGTTGTGCGTTTACATTATTATCAAATATTTTGCTTATCTGATTCATTTGGGTACTTTTTAATTAGTCCCATTTACTCCGCCCTTACTACATCGGATGTAAATGTGTCCGCTATAAGAAACTCGTGGTATCATATGCCACTACTTACTTGGCCAGAGTAAGCGATTTAACACATGACGTACACGACCTTTTTATAGTTTTCACATCACGCCCTATGTAAGTAACGCCTCTATTCAGTTTTCTTGGAAATTATATCCTGGATATGTATTTCTGTTCAGGCTTTCCAAGTTTCTAATTTACCCATGCAACGATCATTCTCTACGTGTTTGTTGCATATTGCTAATTGTGCGATTATTTAAAATGTGCACCTTGTAATGTTTGCCCCGACGGGCGTTCCTTGCCATTAACCTTGTTCGCGGTCGTTACGCGATTTAGTCCTCGGTGAGCATGCTCCTCTTGTCATACTTCAGACCGTTCCATCATTATATCCACAATTCATTTGACTCTCGTCGTCTTCAAACGCGAGTGTCCTTCAATTAAAGCATTCACAAAAGTTAGTAACGTCAACTTCAATAATCGCCCGTATTATAATACAAGGCTTTTTCTACTATTCGCGTCAACGCGCGTATTTTCATCAACTATATCAATCATTCTAATTGGGGTAACGTGTATCACACGATAGCCCTATGTGTTGTTTACAACACTTTAGCATGCTAAACTATTAACATACTTGTACTTACCGGATTTGCGATCAAGCTTCGAACCGAACACTATTCTTTGTCAAGAGCATAAGGTTTAAGTCCAAGCATGGTTCCTCCCCACCATACTCGAATCTCTTAAACCCAGGCTCTGATACCAACTTGTAACACCCGTTCTTATTAATCAAGGTTTAACGTAAATTTTACGTAAAACAATCATGTAATTAAGATTACATAAACGTTTGGAAATAGGGGTTTATTAAAACTTTTACAAATCATAAGTTATTCTACATAACGTGCTTGAATTCGTTGTTTAAAATTTACTATGTGTCAAAGTGCGGAAGCGTGTGTCTTTATCGTGTTCGGTTCTTCGCTGAGCTTGATCGTCTTCCGGCATCCAAGGCATACCTACATTTCATAAACATGAAATGCTTTAGTCATACGGGGTTTAAATCATGTCCGAACAATGTCCGGGAAACATTTGATTTTCAAATGAAAAACAAAATATAAAAAAAAAATATATCCACCGTAATTTACGGTGGGACCGTAAATTACGGTGGCCCCTGGGTTTCTATTCTTCTGCCGTACAACAGACTGTTCGCACCGTAACCAAATTCAACTCCACCGTAATTTACGGTGGGACCGTAAATTACGGTGGACTCTGCATCCAGCTTCTCTATTTCGTCGTAATTTGACACGAAATCTTTCGTATCTTTCAAACCGCTTATCCGTTTGACCTACCGTTTCTTCCTACATGTTTGTAATTTGATTCTCCATCATATGGAGTTAAAATCCGGCATCCGGCTTGATAAAAATTCAAGACTTTTAAGTCTTCGGCTTATTACTCTCTTACCAAAATTTGACCCGTTCGTGATTTTATCAAACATACAAGTTTGTTTGACCCTTATTTCTCATAAACCTATTAAATTCAATATTATCTAACATATTGGGTTCCAATCATAGAATTATATACCTTATTTAACCCATTTACACACATATGCTTATTTTGACCCGTTTGAGGTATTTAAGCATATTTTAAGCACCAATTGCTTTCATTCCTATCCAAATACATGTGTCACACATTTCTTATCAAAGGATTTTCCACCACAACTATATTTGTGGTGGATTCAATGTGGTGACTTATTTATTACAAATTTTACTCATCAAAACATTATTTGACGGCGAAGACTCTTTATAGAGTCATTTGACCAATATTTTACATCTTTCGCTTATCATACTTATTCAAAGTATTGACTTGATTATAAAACTCGTTTTCAAGCGACTTCTAAGGGTTGCTTGCTTAATTTCACTTACAAGGGCGTTTTGGTCATTTTTAACCCTTCATTTACAACGAAGGACTTGCTTAAGCCATGTACGCCCAAAATCTAATTTTTTTAACCAAATCTTGTTTTCAAAACGCTCTGTCTATAATTTAAATCCTTCGGTTTACCTTTTAAGGTAACCGAATGTCCCTTTTTACTTTGCCTAAACCCCATAGATCTCCAAGTTCTAAATGAGGAGTTGATCTATTATACATACCTGGCCCGGATCAACTTATTAACCCGGTTATAGTACCTTGCTTTATTTTCGCTAATTAAGAACAATGCGAATATCCATTGAATATCTATTCCTGTAAGCATATAACTCGACAAAGAATCATTAGTCTATATAGTCAAAAGGTGTTGTCTACACCTTTTGACCCGTTTGGCCGAAATGACCATTTATCTTTGCGAGATGATATTTATTATCATCTCCTCTACATGACTCGTTCCGTTTAACACCGTACAGTCATTTTAACATATAAACCGTTTATTACTTTCGACATAACATAGCCGAATTATCGATTTACTTCTGTTCAACCATTATTACGGTTTCTTTCATTCTTGATTTTCTTGTTCCGTTCGACTACACGACGGAACATCATATTTCATTTGTTTAGATACCTCATTCATAATTTATATGATAAGAAAATATTCCACAATTTAAGACTAGTGTAAGCTATACTTACCTTGCATCCGAATTATGCTTTTCCGCCATTCTTGCTTCGTTTGACCCGCTTCCTTTCCAAGCCTCCACCTAGCTTGTCAAGCGTCAAACTATCATCATAATTCGTAAGACGGTTATATTAGTCATCATTAATTATGACTATTCCATCTTACATATTTTCTATCACAATTACCATTCGATCTTATTAATGGTCGGTTTGACTATTTAAAAGTCAAATCACCAATTAACACATATGATTGCACTATCAAGTTCACAAGACTCAATTAGGCACATTATCAACACTTAGTTCTCATTTAGGCATTTTAACAAACACCTAATGTGCATGATTTTACATATTTACTAACTAGTTCCTAACTAGTTATTTTTACCAAGATTAACATCAAAATCACCACTATCACTTATGATCAATTACTCAAACTTGCAAATTGTTCAAGTATCTTGCATCTACTATCTCTTGTGATGATTTCTAACACAACTATATTATCATCTTTTCTACATAATCAAAACCCACTTGACACATGAGTGTATGATTATGAATTCATAACAATGAACATCAATTCAACAAATACATGACTAGGGTTTACTACTAGACATAGTTTCATCCCTAATTTCAACCAAACAACATACATGCAAGCTTAGATTCGAATTCTCTAGGTTTGCTCAGAATTTCAACTAGAGATTTATCAAGAAATTTACATACCTCGTGACTCCTTTTTCAATGGAGATCACTAATTCATACTCGGATTTTGATTTGGACTTGATTTACTCCTTCAATTTGATGAATTTCTGTGTTTTAGGGTTTGAGCCTGAGAGCTCTTCCTGGCTCCTGTGTTTGTACGACCAGAACACACACACAAGGTATGTGTTTTGGTGTTTTTAACTTTAATTAATAAAACCATTTTCTCATTTTAACCATTTTAATCCCTCAACTTTACCTAAGTTTATAAAGGTTACTACATCGAGTTCCTCACTATTTTAAAACACTAGACTAACTAGGTTGATGTTCCTAGTTATTTAGTGGGTCCCGGGAGTTATAACCCGTTTTATTTTAAGTCCCGTTAACTTGGGCTCTTATAGACTCAACTTCCTTAAAACTTTGATTTGTTTGTATTTATTATTAGGATTTCTCATTTAAATCCAAATATTCGCCTGGTCACTTTTACTACTAACGGTACTTTGCCCGTCTTTTAGTATTAACGTGGGTTAATTACCAAACCCGTTTTCGAGGTGTTACAGGCTTGCAGTTGAGAAGTTGCTTGTAGGTGCGTCCATGGGGTGGATTGTTATTGCCGTTATTGTTCGAATTGCTCCCGCTGGTTCCTCCTTGTGAGGTTGCATACTGTGCTATGGCGGCAGCAACGATTCCTTGGAGTTCTGCCTCCGAAGTGGGCATGCGCATCTCGCGTCTTGGTGGCATCTTCTAAAAGATGATTGTGTTGGTCAGGTCATAGTAAGTAAACAACATACGTACGTAATATCATTCAAACACATAACATCGCATGTTACAATTTAACCAAGCATATAGCATCACATGTTATAAAATGTATTCAATCAATCCAACATCACATATAATGAGAATACTGCGATTGCGCTATCATAAATTGAGACCACAATAATGTTTACAAGTTTTGTATCTGTATCGTACATCACAATTGGCTAAGGGTCACATCGCCCTTGCCCAATCTGGCTAATCAACTACAATAAGCAAAAGCTAAACATCAAAAGTCATGTCATCAATATGCGGTCTTCCAAAAAGTTGTATAGTCTGCACAATCGCGGTCCTCTCACCAAAAGTTTACCTGCGTAAGACCAAAAATGTGCCTATGCTGACGGCGGCGGAGGAGGAGGAGGAAAATGAGAATAGAGTAGACGGCGCATATGTAACCAGTCCTCCTCCATAGCGCGATGAGCGCGCAACAAGTATGCTATCTGCTGCTCAGGAGTCCAAAAGCGAGCGGCAAAATCGGGGGATAGTGGTCGTGGGGGATGCGGTGCTGCAAAAGGTGATCGACAATGACAAGGTGGATGTGGAGCTGACTCCAAAACCTTAATGCGACGCGTCAATGCGTCCTGCTGTACCATCAAAGAAACAAGGATGTCCTCGGTAGAATGCCCAACATAGTATGGGTGGTATGGATCAGAAAGTGGCATAATAGGGGGCGTAGTCCATAAAAATGGCTCGCTCGATGGTGCAGTGGGTGGTGCAACCGAAGAAAACTGTGACGTGAACGGTAAGGATGATGGCAGCACAGGGGGAACAAAACTAGGATGAGAAATCTGGGGTATGAACTGGCTGCCTCCTGCCATGAAAGGTGTATGACCAAACGGCTGTCGTGATGAACCCTCCCCAGGACGTGGTGGAGGGATGTCCTGGAGATAGGTGATCGGGAGATCTGTGTGGTGAGCATCTGTGGTATGTGGGGGAATCAGGGGAATATCAGTGTGTGCCGAAATAGGTGTGACGGGTACCACGTGTGGTGGATAATCTTCATCGTCATCAATCCACCCATTATGGGTGTCGGCATAACGTGGATCCACATAAGTAGCAAAAGGTGCGCGGTCAAGCAGTACCAGCATAGGATCAGGAATGGGTGCAACAACAGGATCCTCTATCAAGAGTGGAGCGTCAGCAACATGATCATCCTCCAACAGTGGAGCAACAACAGGATGATCGGCAATAGGTATGTCATCAACAAAAGGGGCAACAACGGGTGCATCTACAAGATCAGGAGCGACGGCTGGCTCAGGGGCCACGACAGGCTCCGGGTAAACCAAATCCATATCAAAGTCAGCGAGATCATCAAACAAAGGATCAATAGGGGCTACAGGCTCCTCTAGGGGCTGGTCTAAGTGAATGAACTCAATATCCTGGTCAGGATCAAAACCAGGGGGAAAGATGGGGTCTAAATCATCGTCAATATCGTGATCAAACTCGAAGTCGTGTGTGGGAGCAGGTGCAGCTGATAACGCCATGTCTGGGTCGGCGTCATGAGGGTGATGCTGCACTCCCTGAGTGTGCAAAGATGCGGACGCTACAGACTCAAAAGAATCTGGGACAGGTGAATCAGTGGGTGCCTCCTCAAAAGGGGCCTCAGCGATGGGAAGAATATCATCAGCAGTAATAGAGGCCCCGCCCTCATAGTCAGCCTCCGGCGGAACCTCCTCAAACAAATCGATGTCATCGTCAGAAACGACATCGAGGGGCATATCAACGAATGGATACACAGCAAGTGGTATAGGAGCAGGGATCACCGCAAGTGGTAAGTCCCCGTCAAGAAGGCCAACAGCAGGCTCTACTCCAACGTCCGTGTAACACCTCGAAAATTCACGTTCTATAATGTGTAGACACGTGTCATATTTTTGAACGTGTGAAAGAATGTTATAGAAGGACTAAAGTTGACAGTCATGGAAAGTATGTGAATATACGGGTTCTAAATGTCAATAGTGAATAAAAATATTGTACAATAACCCTACATGATGTTTATAGCATCAAACGAATAAATCATGGATCATGCGAAGCTAAAAGTGAGAGATTACAAACTACAGGGGTTAAATGTGTCAACATGTTTAAGTTATACCTCTGAGTGACCTTTTGACAAACCCGAAGCTTTGTAACTGTTAATTATGTTCACTAGAACGCGCGATATAAATTTCATAAAGTTTCGTAATCGTATGAGAAAGTTATGATCAAATTCGTGTGCGAGGGGTTAAAGCGTTAACGTTGAAAGTTAAGACTTTTCGGGTTAACCGGAATGTAGTCGCCGATGCCTTGAGTCGAAAGGAGAGGGTGAAACCCATTCGAATCAATGCCAAGCGCATGGAGATAAAGAACAGTTTGACTGAAAGGTTGTTAGCTGCACAGAAGGAAGCTGTGTTGGAAGCTAACTATCCTAATGAAAAGCTAGGGGTAACTGAGGAGCAGTTAACTCTTAGCAAGGACGGAATTCTAAGATTAAATGAAAGAATATGGGTTCCAATTCATGGAGGGCTTCGAGATGTCATCCTCCAGGAAGCCCATAGTTCCAAATACTCCGTTCATCCTGGAGCTGATAAGATGTACCAGGATCTAAGGGCAAATTATTGGTGGATAGGCTTGAGAAAGTCTGTAGCTGCCTATGTAGCTAAGTGCTTGACTTGTGCGCAAGTCAAAGCAGAACATCAAAAGCCGTCAGGTTTGCTACAACAGCCTGAACTTCCTACGTGGAAGTGGGAAATGGTAACTATGGATTTTATTACCAAGTTACCTAAGACAAGGAAAGGAAATGATACAATATGGGTTATAGTTGATAAACTGACTAAGTCAGCACATTTCTTACCCATCAAGGAGACTTATAGCTCCGACATGCTAGCCCAGTTATACGTGGATAAGATTGTAGCCTTACATGGCATACCTGTGTCTATTATCTCTGATAGAGATACTAGATACACGTCACATTTTTGGAAACGCTTCCAACAATCTTTGGGCACACGTTTGAATTTCGGTACGGCTTACCACCCTCAGACTGACGGACAGAGTGAGCGTACCATCCAAATGTTGGAAGACATGCTACGTGCATGTGTAATTGATTTAGGTGGTAGTTGGGATAACCACCTACCGTTGATCGAATTCTCCTACAACAATAGCTACCACACCAGCATAAAGGCTGCGCCTTTTGAGGCCTTATATGGTAGAAAGTGTAGAACGCCTGTTTGTTGGGCGGAAGTTGGAGATGTCCAATTATCAGGACCAGAGATAGTCTTTGAAACGACGGACAAGATTGTCCAAATTCGTGACCGTCTCAAAGCTGCCCGAGATAGGCAGAAGAGTTACGCAGATCCAAAGCGTAAAGCTTTTCACTTCGAAGTAGGTGACAAAGTGTTGCTTAAGGTATCACCCTGGAAGGGGGTGATGCGATTTGGTAAGAAAGGCAAGCTAAGCCCAAGATACATAGGACCTTTCGAGGTTATCGAACGTGTCGGGTCAGTTGCCTATAAGTTAAACTTACCTGAAGAGCTTAGTGGAATTCACAATGTGTTCCACATCTGCAATCTGAAGAAGTGCTTCGCTGATGAATCACTGGGTATACCACATACAGATATGCATATAGATGAGATCTTGAAATTTGTGGAAAAACCATTGTCGATTGAAGATCGACAGGTTAAGAAGCTTCGAAGGAAGCATGTACCTATTGTGAAGGTCAAATGGGATGCCCGTAGAGGTCCCGAATTCACGTGGGAGGTTGAATCCACAATGAAAGAAAAGTACCCTTATTTATTTCAGTAAATCTCGGGTCGAGATTTATTTTAAGGGGGTGAGGATGTAACACCTCGAAAATTCACGTCCTATAATGTGTAGACACGTGTCATATGTTTGAACGTGTGAAAGAATGTTATAGAAGGACTAAAGTTGACAATCATGGAAAGTATGTGAATATACGGGTTCTAAATGTCAACAGTGAATAAAAATATTGTACAATAACCCTACATGATGTTTATAGCATCAAACGAATAAATCATGGATCATGCGAAGCTAAAAGTGAGAGATTACAAACTACAGGGGTTAAATGTGTCAACATGTTTAAGTTATACCTCTGAGTGACCTTTTGACAAACCCGAAGCTTTGTAACTATTAATTATGCTCACTAGAATGCGCGATATAAATTTCATAAAGTTTCGTAACCGTATGAGAAAGTTATGATCAAATTCGTGTGCGAGGGGTTAAAGCGTTAACGTTGAAAGTTAAGACTTTTCGGGTTAACCGGAAATGTACAGGGACTTGGCAAAGTGGGTATAAGTCCTAAAGCCCTTGTAGGTAAATAAAGAGGGCTCAAATTGCAAATATTAAGCTAGTTGCCCTTTCGAAAGGCCAAGAGACATGTATGCGGAAAATAGAAAATGCATAATCTGATTACAGGGTCAAGGCGGGCCGCGTAAGACCTTAAGGTCTTTTACGCGGGCCGCGTAAACCGCCCAGATATAGAAACTTCGAACAGACTCCTGTATTCGCGGGTATTCGACCTTTAATCGATCTTTTCTCATCTTGGACGACCCCTAGGCACCCCCTAAGCACTAGGGACACTTGTGGGCAGCTTGTGGTCAGTGCTAGACTTGCTTGTCAACATCTTATGGTGATTTGATCACTATATAAAGGATCTTAGTTGCAACCATTGTTCCTCACACCTTCATTTGCACTTCTAATCATTCTTGGAGCTCCCAAGCAGGCTCAAGTCTTCACATTTCGTGCATAGGACCTTGGTAAGTTTGCTAAACCTTTCTTAATTAAGTTTTAGCCTAGTTTTAGCTTAAAAGTCAAACCGTCGTAATTAACGGTTGACTTTAAGATTAATCACTAATGGTCCAGTGATTAGTCGAATCAAAAGTAGTTATAAGTTGGTAATTATGTGGGTAATAAACCCTCAAAAGGGTTCCCCCTGATTCCCACTCTAACTAGGTCAAATGTCGGGTCAAACCTACGAATAAAAAGTCAACAGAATGTTAAATTTACAATTTATGCATGATTAGCAATGTAGAACATATACAACCTTTTTGATCATTAATATAACTTGGTAATTAGTGTAAGAACATGTCTAAACATGTTCAACCCGACAATTTCCTGTTTAGATCCGGTTTGGAACCGAAAGTCGCATAGTTTGACTTTCACTTTGACTTTCAGTTCTGACCCGTTATGGTATGTTTTAGAAATACCTAAGAGCTTCATTTGGACCAGGTTACATGCTAGTATAACCCTCTGTGATTATACACCATGGTTCATTAGTTAACCAATTAATACGCATGATTCCGTTAATTGCTCATATGTTGACCATTATGCCCTTTTCACCTTAAAACATGATTTATGAAAATGTAAAAGTGTAGAAACCTTATCTACTGATATATAAACTTGTATGCAAAGTTTGACATCAGTTTGAGGTGTAGAATAAGAGTTATGCTCATTAGCGTAAATTGAAAGCTTTATGTTAATAAAACGGCGTAATTAGCGTATAGTGTAGTTAAGCCTACTTTTTGATATCAAATCTTTTACCCACTGATGTAATATATTATTTTGGGATTTTTAAAGATTTTTAATTAATTTTAGGCTGAGCATAACTTATAGTCGTAGGCTTAATCCGGTAATTATCGGTTTTGCCCTAACGGGCCAAAAAAATGGGTTTTACATATCTAAACGACTCCAAACCTTTTACTACTGATCTTAAATGACAAATAAATTATTTTAAGCCTTCTGAAATAATAAAAATATCAGCTTTATGTATCGAACCCGGAAATGGCTTCTAATCGCCTTTTTAAGCGTTTTTAACGCATAGTATGTACTCGAATTATTTTAAACATACAAGGGTTGATACCTACTGATATTTGAGGCAAATTATAATGTTTTAACAGTAAGCAAAAGTTGTTTAACTCAGACTTCAGTTTTGAGCTTTACGGCTTATGTGAAATTACCAAAATGCCCCTACGGTGCATAGTTTGGTTATAATTGATGAATTTCACGTATATACTTTAACCTACTGATATAACGTAGAAAATTGAGTATATTTTCTGATTACATCAGGCCTGTAACTCAGGTTGACACTTAAACTCTTTTACAACCTTATAAATGACCAAACTACCCCTACGGGGCATAGTTTGTGTTTAAATTCATTGCGGGCATAATAAATGATATCTTACTGATGTCACAATATATTTGGAGCATATTAACTTAGGAAACCTGTAAATGGCTCTCATTATTAACTGTTACGCTTATTACGCGTTCGGTTCGGTTTATGTAACTAGTTTACATAAACTAGCCTAAACGGGTCAAACCTTATCGGTTTTATCTCAAAATCCAGAATGTGTATGAAATACCCATATTAAACAAGTCTCTGAACTTGTCGGGTCTAAAACACATTCTATCTGGTCTTCGCTTAATCGTGCGTACGAACCGTGTCATTGAAACTAACCGGTCTAAGCTTAAGCTAAAGACCCGTTAGGATTCTAATAGGTTATTATAAACCTTCGTTCCAGATTAGGAGGACCAGTAAAAGCTACTTGCAATTTGCTTATTGTGATTTATACATTGCTCAGGTAAATACTTTTAACTTATTTTCCCTATACGGGCTTGGGTTACGGTATATAGAATACCGCTTGATCGGGCATCAAATCTTCCATCGTTGGGTGGTTAATTGAATAATTTGATCGGCTCATTTAAACAGTCTTGTTACTTAAATCCTTTGGGGGGTTAATGTCCGTGTCCCGGATATCCTTGGCATCATTTTACGAAATGGCCACGACTTAAGCGCGGGGTGTAGGCGTACACCCGTCAGTGCACAAAAGAATAATGTGGTGTGTCTATTGATCTTTAACCCGGACAAGATCCAGGCTACTGAACGCACAAGGAACATGTAATTCGTTCACAAGATTATATATTTAAATAATTCTCCCAAGTTAAATAAAAATGTTTATGCCACGTGCATCCAAATCAATTTTCAATCATTTTCTAAAATAAGTCAGTTGATTGTATTTACCAGTGTAAACTGACGTATTTTCCCAAAAAGATTAAATGCAGGTACTAAGCGTAATTAGCTGGGATTTCTCCTTAGCATCACTAGAAGTCTCGCAAGCTTAAGATGCCTAAAGTCTGTTGAACTATTGTTTCCATTTTGTTTCCGATCCATCTGTGGATAAACTTCCGAATATTGTGACATTTGATATTACAATATTAAATTCGGTTGTATTATATCTTTTAAATTGCTTCCGCTGTGCATATTAAATATTGTGTTGTTTGACTATTATGTTGCCAACCACGTCACGATACTCCCCACCGGGCCCACCGGTGACACGTGGAAAATCGGGGTGTGACAGTCCGGCAGCCCGAACGGCTGGAAATCGTCGTCATCGGTGCTGGTGGTATCTGAGGTATACGTCTCTTGCTCAGATGGAACCTCGTCATCTGAAACAACTGCCATAGGATCTAGGGTATCTGAAACTCCCGTGTCTGATGAGGATGGCATGATATCTGTAACATAATCACACATATGCACAAATAATCAACATATAATCAAATAAACATGTTAGTCACCAATAAGCAAATAAGTAATCATCCTAGTCTTCCCTAGACTATCCTCCCAGCCTTTCAGGCTGAACTTCCTAGCCTCTCGGACTAACTCCCTGGTCTTTAAGACCAACTCCCCCAGTCTCTCTGACTGGACTCCCTCAGTCTCCCCGACTGAACTCCCTCAGTCTCCCCGACTGAACTCCCTTAGTCTCCCCGACTGAACTATAAATCTTTGAAAAATGTACTTGTGCCCTTTTGTTAAAAATGTTTGTGCCCTGGATCTGGACGTTTAGTGTATGCAATGTAAAAATGTTTTGGTGAGAGACCTAGTGATCATAGTCTAGACTCTAGAAGGAATCCTAGTTCGCTATGATCGATGCTCTGATACCAAGTTGTCACACCCTGGCTTTGCGGAAGCGTGGGTTTATTTTGGTGTGACTTCTTAATACCATAACACATATCATAACCATGCTATATGAAATTAAAACCATGATGTTCATCCAAATAACAAGTTTTAAAAGTTAACACGACAACACTGTTTTCAAAAGTCGATACGTGAAACAAAATACAACCACAACATACTTAGATCTTGTTCACCAGACACAACTAAAAGACATGAATAGAAACATAGTTTAAGACTTGTGACCCGTCCAGGCAAATATCACATTTCCTAAACTCGGATGACATCATTACTTCTACGCAGCTTAACACTCTTGCATACTTGGCCAGATCCATTAATTTCCTGAAATACATGTAAGTTGAAAAATCAACATAAAGTTGAGCGAGTTCATGTAAAAGTGAGTATGTATAAACCTTTGTAATATGTTTGTATGTATGAAAAAATCCCTGGTATGCAGCAAATAAGGAAAAAGAAAGAGATCACCATTGGGTTGCAAATCCAATGATATGTGTGAAGTGATGTAGGAAGACTCAACCCTAGCGGATTTATGCGTCGGGCACTCAGTCACCACCTGGCCCATTCAGCGGACTCAGGAGTGAGGGCTCGCTACACCCCAATAGATCTATCACCGTTGTCCCTCGGTCCTACCATGAGGATTAATGGCCTCAGTTACACGCCTACCCACTCACATGATCTAAGTAGTAAACCCTCCTTAAGCTAACCATACCATGTATAAAGTCTGTAATAATTGTAACATGTATTCCACCCCCGAAGTATAAAAACTGAAAACAGTTAAGAAAAAAGGGGGACATGAACTCACTGAAGTGCGTCTTGAAATAGTCAATCACAAATCAACCTGCTGCGTGACGACCTACACGTACTAACTTCTATTAGACGGACGGTCGTGCCTTGGCTTAGGGTTTAACGTTTTGTTGGAGAAATAGTTAGGTAACTATTCCGTAATCACACTTCTTATTTATTTAATAAATGTATTCTTTCCCAAAGATGGGGGTTTTAATACATGTAAACGTTATATTTCCGAAAATATATTTTTTAAGTCTCACTTGAAAAATATATTTTAAGCACTTGTCTAAAATACTCTAACTCCAAAATATACATATTTTTCCCAAAAATATTATATTTTACTTCATACCATTTCCAAAATAATACTTTATCAAAATATCCATTTAAGAGGATTTTTCGAAAATACATAAGTTACATTTTAAAGTTCGTGTTGTAATAGTAAAACCGGTGTAACTTAAATATTAATTTGTGATAGCGTTGGTATTATTTTGGGGTCGTGATTTCATAATATACTCCAGTTACATTATTTTTATCCTAAAAATAATATATGGATTTCACAAACTAATCACGTAATCACACAAGCGTTTTATTATGAAATATATATTCTAAATATATATTTAACAAGTTTTATTTACGAAAATCCACCTCCGGCACTTGGTAATTTTGTAATAAATATCATGGCGAAGTTCGTTTGGAAAAACAAGTCAAAAATATATTTATAACCACTTGTCACAAAAATATTTCTAAGTGTTATATTTTTGGAAAAATTTCCCTAGAATTTCCTCTGTAACTGGAGGTGGCCACGCTTACTAGCGTATCATTTTCTTTTCAAAATTCAATTAAACAATTCACCAATCATCAATATACAATATTAAACATCAAACTTGTCAAAATAAGTCTAAATCGCAAACTCATGAACTTGTAAGTCTTGTAAAAATACATAGTAACTTTCCAACATATTTAGTAGGTTTCGATACCTTTAAAAATAACTTTATTTTCTTAAAAACCTTACTTTTAAAGAATTTGAAGTTTTACAACTTCTAGTCAAGATTTACGAAAATATTTCTTTGGTAAATCTTCTTGTTACGCAAGGGTTTACACACTTGTTTATTCACTAAAATGCCTTTAGTTTATGTTAGATCCGGGTTTTAAACAAGACTTGCATCTTTTACTTGGTTCTTCCGAAAAACCACATGTAGATCTTTAGATCTACTAGTTTAGAACCTTATTTTACAAGAAAATTTTCTTTTACACAAGTTCATGTTCATGAGTGGAAGGGTTCATCATCTTACAACTTTTACACTTAACATATTACTAGTTCATGTTCCATGAACATGATCTAGTATGGTTAGATGATGATCCATCCCACTACTAGCATCAAACAACATAAAATAATCACAACTAGTCAAGATTTACAAGATTTACACCATTGGTTTCTCTTTATCCAACTAGTTTATCTTTCTTTCAAGACTTTTAGTTTTGATCTTGTGTGTTCTTGAGTTTTAACCGTTAAATCACCTATTAACCACTTTAAACAAGAACAAGAGGATGTTTAGAAGCACTTACTACTAGCTCGTGGCTAGGGAAGAATCAAGGCGTAAACAAGGTGGATAAAAGAAATATAGAGAGGTTCTTGAGTTTCCGAAAGCACCGAGCCTCCTTGTATGTCACCTTGCACACTTGTATGTAAGTGGATTAGCTAGATCGAAACTTGATGATGATGGTGGTGGCACTAGTGTTCTCGGCCGAACACTAAGGAAGAGGGAGAGAGAGAGAGCAAATTTTGTGAAGTGTGATTTGTGAATGAAGTCCTTATCTCTTAAGCATTCTTATAATCCATCTTGGTGCTTTTATCCATCATGTATTATGTTCACAAGACATTAGACAACACTAAATAAAATTATCAAAATGGTGGAGTATGGGTCACCACATGGTGACCGTCGATTGAGAGGGGGGGTTATGGTTGGATTTCAAATGGATAGTTAGGATCTAGTTAAGTTTAGTTAGGATTTTAAGTAAGTTATTAGTGTGTAGTGTAATATAAAGGGTGTTAGGGTATTCGGGGACCCTAACTAGCTCAGAAAAGTGTAAACAATGTCATTGACA
Source organism: Helianthus tuberosus (assembly GCA_030545235.1). Taxonomy (NCBI): domain Eukaryota; kingdom Viridiplantae; phylum Streptophyta; class Magnoliopsida; order Asterales; family Asteraceae; genus Helianthus; species Helianthus tuberosus. The sequence goes on from CM060449.1 coordinate 7,377,076, forward strand.
ATATTTTTGTGTTCCGGGTAAAGTCCGGTTGTTCGGATGGATATTGATCCATTAAAGTGTCAAGCAAAGCTTTAAAGTGCCTTTTATTGACACAATAAATCCCCGACACTTTGGAAAGTGTCTAGTATTATTTGTCCATGTTTTTGCACTCTACTAGTTATGTTTAATGCTGAATTTTTGTATAAAGTGCAGAATTTCGTAATTAAAGCATGTTTTGGGCACATCCGGTCACTATAACTATCACATAGTGACGCAGTTTTATAATCCTCATCTCCCTACACTCCCTACTAGTGTAGTAATCTATTCCCGGCTCATACTGGCCTTAGAGACAATATCTGTTTAGGTGCTGGTAAAGTCAGCATGTTTACTGGGTTATCCGTTTAGCGTGCTAACTGTGCTTTTGTGCATCAAGGTTGTCACTGCTGTTTGTGTGTAAATAATAGAGTGACAGTATAAAATGTGATGCATGAGTATGTATGTATCAGAAATCAAGAAACAGTTTAACCACAGTTGTAAGCAAGCACAGTAATTAAGCATTAATTAAATATTAATTAATTCGTACGGATACCTGGTTTTGTGAGAGTTGTCTCAACCTCCACCTTTTCCTGCACATTATCTCCACAACTTTGATGGTTACTTTCTAAATTTCCCGCTCATTATTATACTTTTGTTCCCACCCATCTCATTAACTTCCATTTTTGAAAAAAAAAACTGTTTTTGAGATGATACTGGCCGTCCATTGCAGTTATTATATTAAGTCTAACCGTCAGGTGGTCATCTTATTTTATGTCCCACTATCTCCAAACCAGTTCCCGACGGTTATCTGATGGTTTTTTTTGCCATCCCCCCTCTCGCGTGATTCCAGGGCATTGGTTTCTCCTCCTCCCCATAAAACTCCCTCCATGTTCAATCACAATTCCAAGTCCAGAGAAACCCTCGATTCCATCTGCCTCCGACCATGCCCTCTGCGTCTGTTTGAGCCTAGCCCCACCGCCATAGCGCCACCGTCTGCCACCAAACCAGGTAATGACGAACATCGTGATGTGTCATCTCTGTCTTTATTACCTCCCATTTTCAATTTCTGTTTTGCAGAGTCACTACTACCAGTGTTGCTCACCTTAATTTGTTTGCTTTTGATCATCTAAAGGCACTAATCGTTTATGGTTTGAGGGTTTTGATTTAAAGATGGTTAATGTGATGGATCATTTGAATAACTCATGAATCAAGTGGGTTCAAGCAATTCGAAAAGGTGAATCTTTGGTCTTGAAATCGTAGGTTGAAATCCATTTGCCAAAATCAGATTTGATTATTTGGTGCTTTTCTTTTATTGCCTAAATTAGTTATTGCCTAAATCAGTTAACCATTACTTTGTTTGTGGTTATGAAACTTCATAGTTTACTTGGTGTTGTTTGCTAACAGGAAGATTTTTGAGGACTTTTTGTTTGGTCAAAGACTCAAAGAGAATGTTCAATTGAAAGTGAAAGAGGAATACAATAATTTCAAGGTACATATTTGGTATCCATTGTTCACAAGAATTGTCTCCTATTACTCTATATAGTCAACAACATCAAGTTAACTTTTTTTATAGTTTCCAGCCATAAATCATTTTTGGTTATGTGTTTATTATTTCCAGCCAGAGGTAACAAGATAGAATGTATAAGGTAAGTAGCCAAGTTAAATGTATTTTATTAAAAACACTTATTTTGGTTAAGTTTTTATCTCAAACAATCACTTTCGTAGTGCAAAAGTCTTCAAGAGAATGAAGAAGTTGATTTTTTTGCAGAAATAGGTGTTTTGAACCAGAAAAGAGTGTCAATAGGTGGTCACCAATATTGTTTTCATATCTAGGTAAATCGCCCATTCAAACAGCGACCTTCAATGGTATTTCTGCAAAAAGTCAGATTTTCTACAAAGGCTGCACAACTTGCTGAAAGATCGTTGTTTCAATCTACAACCTTGCTAAAAGTCGTTGTTTCAATCTACAACCTTGCTGAAGTCGCTGTTTCATAATACAATCTTCATAAAAGTCGTTGTTTCATGTAACAATCTTCATAAAAGTCGTTGTTTCATGTAAAATCAACATTATATTATTTTAACAAACACATTATGTTACAGACGAATTGTTGTGCATCTCTTTGTATTTTAACAAACACATTTGGGTTATAAAATGCATACTGAACAATTCAGAACAATTATAAAATTGCAGTATCAAACAGCAACCTTATTTAAGATGGCTGGATCAAATGGTGATCTCTTATAACATGGCTATATGAATTGGCGACCTTTTATAACAGTGTGGTATGAAATGGCGACCTTTTATAACATTGTGACATGAAACAACAACTTTCAGCAAGGTAGTGACATGAAACAGCAACTTTCAGCAAGGTAGTCACATGAAACAGGGACTTTCAGCAAGGTAGTACATTGAAACAACGACTTTCAGCAAGTTCTGTTGCTTTTGCAGAACAATCTGAATTTTTGCAGATATACCATTGAAGGTCGCTGTTTGAATGGGCGATTTACCTAGACATGAAAACAATATTGGTGACCACCTAATGGCACTCTTTTCTGGTTCAAAACACCTATTTCTATAAAAAAAATTCGAAGAAGTTGAGGCTACTTCAAGTTAGAGGTTGATTCACGTGTTGATTGATTCATACACATAGATAGGGATCCAACCAACCATGAAGTGAACCACGAGCTTGGGGCTCTTGTATCGCTGGTCACACAGAAACCGATGCTCTGGAGCATGCCATGAAGAATTTAGCGGAAATAGAAAAAGCAATATTAGTTTTGTTGTAGATGTGTGGGAGGGTGCAAGGAATGAGCATATTTTGGTAAATTAGCAAATTGTATAATCTTTATTAAGTTATGACATAGTTATGGAATAGTAATGATTTAATCAGATGCAGCTTTTGTTGGTCATTATCACATGAGTGTTAATTGACGTTTTCATTTTAAGTAGTACGACATGCTCTCACGTTCCCGTAGTTCATCGTTATGGTTCTATAAGTGTAGTTCGTCATTCTTGCACTCACGAATGGTCGCGATCTGAACATTTGTTTTAACCAGGTTCATCTTTGAAAGTTCTTTATGCAGGAGGTTATATCAACATTTGTTTTAACCAGGTTCATCTTTGAAAGTTCTTTATGCAGGAGGTTATATCATAAACCCATGCAGTCCTTAAAAGCATTGTGCTAGAGGTGTGTTACTGTCACTTAAATATATTGATAAATGTGAATTACTTATGATATCATATTTCAGTTATAAGTCAATCCCATATTGTTGAAAGCTATAGCTGTCTAACCTTTATATTGATTTACTAATTAAATGTGGCAGGACCCGGAAGCAGCTAAACTTCAAAGTACCACGTGCATTTTTCTAGAATTTTCATAAGCTATTTGTGCTACCTATAAGTACCTTTAATTGCTATTCATTTGTCTTTATCTTATATCTCATACTTACATACAGTAATATTTGCACTAAAATACTTGAATCTGAGTTTAAAAAGTGTTTCAAGCTAAGGTGGTCCTACTCATGATGATTTACCTAGCTTAAGGACCAAGGTACATTCTGTTTTTTTTTTTTTTTACTGAACTTATGTTTTTTATTTCAGCTTACAAAGGTTTTGATGTGGAATAATTCACTGTTATATTTTTTTTTTTTTTTTTGCCTATTTAATCCTTATCCGGTTCACGATATAGTTTTGAAAATCAAAATGATGTCTTTGATCTCCTAATTCATACAATAATCCTTTTTTGAATTTGCTCTTTTCTTGAGACTACATGTTTTCTATTCGCCCTTGATCTAATCAAGTTCTAGATTCAGAAAACTATTTAATTTGGTACTTTTTTACAACTTCAATTCCAAATGTGTTTCTTATCTCAAACCTAGAATACTGTTGACAACGAACATCAGTGATTTCAACTGATTTTTTGTATGTATTTTAACCTTTTTTTGGCCGACTTGGAGAACATACATTTTAAGAATGGATCTAATCGCATCATCAACAAGAAAGTGGGAGAAGAAAATGATGATTTATTACAGCAGATTAGAACCAAAGTGACGGTAGCCCCTCATCATCCTTTTGGATTTTTAGTCTTGTACCAAATGCATCAGCCTTTTTTATTTTTCAATTGTTTAAAAAGATTATGCTTTTCAATTGTTTACCCTTTTCCTTTTATTCATGATCAATGAACTAATTCTTGGTAATTTAAGTTTGAACTATCCTTTTATTCATGATCAATGAACTAATTCTTGGTAATTTAAGTTTGAACTAATACTTGTCTTCTATATTGTTCTTTTTTCACACTTTCTATTAGTCTCATTTACTGTATCGGTATATTTTGGTTACATGTTGTCTACATATTCTTTTAGTCATCGTTTTTTTTTTTTTCTTCTACATATAATGTTTTAGTAAGACTACACGGTGTGAAGGGGCTTGAAGGAAGGGCGTGGATCGATACGTGGCAACCACGTCAGCATGGTGGCGTGGAGAAAAAAGCACGGGGTGGTAAAGTGGCGTGGAAGAGAATAAAAAAAAATAAAAAAATAAACATCAACCAATCAATACAAACCTAAACTACACCCACCAATCAAGAGCCTCCACCTCACCCACACATTTGCCCCCACGCCGGTGGAAATCCTCAAGCCCCAAGCACAACGCCATTCACAATGCGGGGCACAGGGTGGTTTTGTTGGTGTGGAATGGAAACAACCCCGTGTTTCAATGCCCACACCGTGTGGTCTAACAACTTAACCATTTGTTGAGAATGAAGGTCCATGATCAACGAACTGATTCTTGGTAATTTAAGTTTTAACTAATTCTTGCCTTTTATATTGTTCTTTTTTCACGCATTCCATCAGTCTCATCTACGAGGACAACATCGGTATAAGGAGAGTTGAACACTGATGATGGCACAATTCCCAACACAATGAACGTGTCACAGATCAATATCATGAACAAAGGCATAAGAGATAAGACGAAAGCCACGATGATATAATGCGTAGAGAGCATGCGTAATGCGTATTTGATGAAACAGTCCACACACATTCTCTTTTGTTTATCGTACATTGTTACTTGGTATTTTATTCGCTAACTATGTTTTTATATTTTAGTATTCAAATGGTCCACTTAAAGACTCAATGCAATTTTAGTTATTGAAATTGTCTCCATGCTTACCTTTTCGGTTTTAGGCATATCATATGTCTGTGTCAATGTGAACCCATTTGAGGAATTAATAATATACATGTAAATGTAAATAAAACTTTTGTTATTACGACATTAAAAAACCCGTCCACCGAACGGGTATTAAACTAGTTATTGTTGGTATCAGACAGTTCATGCTCAGAATTTTTTTCTGCTCCTTAGGGACATTAAAATATATACCCATCATCCACTTGCATGTGAGTATAGATAAGGTAATTACTTACCTGTTTCTCCATATTGATCCTGAAGAATCCCATATTCCATCCAGCATGTAAGTTGATTATACATGACTTGGGTCACCCATATGTATTTTCTTCATAACGAAAGATATGAGGTGATAAAATAATAAAAAGACAGAAAAATCTTCATTCTATTTTGTAGAATTGTAAATATTTCCAGCAACTAACTTTTCGGTTTATGACACAAGAAAATACTTCTGTCAGTTGTTTGGGTTAGGGATGAGCAAAATGGACCCCGAACCGGTACCGAACCGGTACAGGTACCGAATTTACCGAACCGGGTACCTTTTCGGTACCGATTCGGTACCGACTTTTGACATTTTCGGTACCGGTTCGGTACCGGTCCGGTACGGTACCGGTTCGGTACCGGTATTTACTGGTTTTTACCCTCAGATACCGGTACCGGTACGAAACCGTACCGAACCGGGTATCCGGTACCCACTTTTGAGGATTTTCGGTACCGGTTCTTTCGGTACCGGACGGTACCGAGCTCATCCCTAGTTTGGGTAAGATGTAGGCATTACATTGTCATTGGCTTTATTATAAAACAAGTACTAATGTTTAATTATATTTTTCGACCATCATTATAAATTTTTAGTATTTTTATGAATATATTAATTTTATAAACGTATATATGTTTATTACTATTATTATACAATAACATGTAAATAAAATAATAGTAGTAAATAATAAAAAAAACTAGAAATATTAATAAATAAAGAGAATGACAAGAATGCTTCTCATTTAACATTGAGGTGTTAGAGATTTGGATGAATTTGACAACAATTTACAAATCTCAATGGTTCAGGTAAGAAAAAAAACTTTTTTTGATGGATATAGCAAAATTGGTCAAACCTCAAGGACGTGTTTTGCAGTTTACTCTTAAAATTAGTTAATAGTTACCTTTGAAAGCTAAGGATTTTACTTTATTAATCTAAAGTTATTAATATATTGAAAGTTCAATTATTAATAGATCATTAAGATTTGGTTTCATCGAAAAATGACAAATTATGCATAAAAGTATACCAACATGTTGTAATATATATTGATTTTTGCTTTTGTATTTATACCGATAAAACAAGTAAAAGGTCAATTACAAATTTGTCTTAAATACTCATTCCAATTGAAGACGAATATATACTATTAATACTAGTGGGAAACCCGCGCTACGCGGCGGGATCATAATTTTTGCTGATACGTATTGTAGACACTGCGCATATGATTTGTTAATTTGAATTATTTGAACAATTTGGATTATTCTTAGTTTCTTCCCTTCTATGTGTGCATTCTAATAGTACTCCGGAAAACAAATGTAGCGTGCTGAAAAGTAACAATGTTATATTTATTACCAAAAGGAAAATCGTTTGCTTGTAAATACACTGGAGCAAATGTAGTTTTGATGTTGAATTAGTAGCTAAGGTATATTTCGGTATACATGTTGTCTCCTCCGTTGGTGAACTGTAAGATTTGTAGTATATGGGACATGAGGTTAGTATTGTATGGTTTGCAATAAATGAAGAATGTTATTATGTTTTGGAAATAAAATCAAATGTTCCGGATAAGAGTAGCAAATGATGGTATATGTTAGGTTAAAGTGATGTACCTTTGTTTTTAGTCGCGTAAAACCTCTTGGTACACGACATTTGAGGTGAAAACCCAGTTTCTATATGCATTATTAAAAAGGTAAAAATTATGAGATGAAAATCTGATATAAAAAATAATTAAATAGAATGGCAGTCATAAGAAGTGTTAGTATTTTGTTTCGAATGTTACATCCAAGTGTGTGTACATCTGATGGCAAAAGCACTTAAACAAAGGTGATGTTGGATATCTTTGTTTTGAATAAGCTATTCACATAGTGAGGCATAAATTTTAAAGCTATTATTATCACTGAAGCATAAATTGATTATAAATCAATACTGAAGTGAAACATAAAATCAAGATTTTTGTTAAACTAAAGGATGAATTAAACATATATTTCATTACATCATCTCACACATAATAGAAGCTATGAATGGAGGTATATAAGAAAGAGTTGTGTCATTTACAAACCATAATCAACGACTACCTTTCTGGTTGAGCCTCCTGAGTCTGATACAGTTTGAGAACGACTAAAACAACAATGTAGCAAATGATGAGCAGACGCAACGCAACGTTGGCAATGGATGTCTCATGTTGTAACACCCCAAATTTTTATAAAAGATTATTTGAATGTTTAATTGTTTTAAATGTTTAGTTAGTTATAAATGAATAATAAAAGTTTAAAAGTTAGAAAAAAAAATACAAGAATGATAACTTAAACAACCTTGAGGGGTTAAACTTGTAATTATGTTAATAACTTATTAAAAAAAAAAACCAGTATAGTGGGTGTGTGTGTGTGTGTGTCGCGACCAAGAACCAGGGGAGGAAAGAAAACCCTTTTTCCTTCATAAAATTTCAAGAATTCAGGGAATTAAGGTGCTATTGATCCAGAAAATCGAATGCATGAAAGAAAACCCTTTTTATGCATATCGAGCTGTTAAAATAGTGTAGAATTGTGCAGTTTATAATGTATGTACGTGGTCTATTTGTATGGAAGCTTGTAATCAGCATACCTTAGTAAACCTTGGGATGATTTAAGTGATTTATAAGGGTTGTATGTTTGTACGTGGGTACGTAATCACGTGTGGAAGTTCACGTCTATGAATACATGTGTGTTTGTGCCTGCGTTTGAAGTAGGATTCATTGCTTATGATCGAACGGAACTTGGGTATGTGTTCGTACAACTTAAATAAGTGGAAGCGTTAAGTTACTAAACCGTTGTCTTGAGTATGAAATGTGATTGCAGGTACTCTATTAATGTCTTTACCAAGGTTAAGGAATTGAAGTGCACGAATGTACATGGAAAGCATATTCGTAAGGATCAGTATGGGAAGAAGGAACGCGGACTGGTTATTGATCATGTGTGTTTAGTTTAGTAATGATGTCATTAAATCTAACCGATGCACATGTATGTGGTGAATGCAGGTTGCGTGAATTTAGCATCATTATGAAGGATAGAAAGATTGAAGATCGAGTCAAGAGCAAAGGATTGTACGGGAAGGATCGGTCACATAGTTTGACAAATGTAGGTCTGAAGTATTAATGTAATGGAACGTGGTAAATCCTTTTTAATGAGTGTATGACATTTGGTATTTGAACTTTCCCGTAAGTACTATGTCTATTAAAGAACGAAATTTTGGGTTCATATTTTCCGCTGTGTTGTATTTTTAAGTTATTACAAGTTAGTCTTACAGGGAATTGTTCATAATACAAACGGGTCATGCCCGATTTTTGTTAAATTATAGTATGATAATATCTCATTTAGGAAGGTATAAAGGTGGGCGTAACACATGTACTGAAGGCGGATGTGAGCGAACCTCCTGATTTCGGTACAATTTGAGTGAGAGATAGAGAGGCAATAGAGTTTTGGTTTATTTTTCCAAGAATACGGTGGTACTTACTAAAATATAATATGCTAGCAAATCATTTAATGGTAGGTTTCAAATTCTCGTTATAATGACTATTTAATTAACTCTCATTTCATTTATTTGTTTTAGTTACTTATGCAAGTGATTTTGTTTTAGTTACTTGTGCAAGTGATTGTTCAGGTGAATGCAGGTTGCGTGAATTTAGCATCATTATGAAGGATAGAAAGATTGAAGATCGAGTCAAGAGCAAAGGATTGTACGGGAAGGATCGGTCACATAGTTTGACAAATGTAGGTCTGAAGTATTAATGTAATGGAACGTGGTAAATCCTTTTTAATGAGTGTATGACATTTGGTATTTGAACTTTCCCGTAAGTACTATGTCTATTAAAGAACGAAATTTTGGGTTCATATTTTCCGCTGTGTTGTATTTTTAAGTTATTACAAGTTAGTCTTACAGGGAATTGTTCATAATACGAACGGGTCATGCCCGATTTTTGTTAAATTATAGTATGATAATATCTCATTTAGGAAGGTATAAAGGTGGGCGTAACACATGTACTGAAGGCGGATGTGAGCGAACCTCCTGATTTCGGTACAATTTGAGTGAGAGATAGAGAGGCAATAGAGTTTTGGTTTATTTTTCCAAGAATACGGTGGTACTTACTAAAATATAATATGCTAGCAAATCATTTAATGGTAGGTTTCAAATTCTCGTTATAATGACTATTTAATTAACTCTCATTTCATTTATTTGTTTTAGTTACTTATGCAAGTGATTTTGTTTTAGTTACTTGTGCAAGTGATTGTTCATTGAGATAAGGTGTTCATTTCAAATCCCTCTCTATTTATTTTGGGCGATTAAGTATCATTTCATTTATGGATTTCAGTTATTTTGCCACATGATTTGAATTACATGAATACTACCATCTTAACTTATAATATCATTTTTTGGTATCTTTTTGTTGTGTTAATTATTATTATATAGATTAAACGTATGCATCACCCAAGTTGCTCATGTTGTTGATATGTTTGATTTATTAATTATGGTTACAATAAAAACAACTTATTTGAATAAAAATTTTGTAAATAAAAAAAAGAAAGGATTAATTTATTTAACTTAGAAGGCAAAAAAGTGGAGTTAGGGTGAACAGAGTGGGCGCCAATGACTTTACCGATCACATGTTACGGATTTGTTTAAACATATGCATGTCTTAGTGTTTTATTAAATGATGAAGTTTAATAAATAGAGTTATAGATAATGTCTTATGTTTTATTAAATGAAGGTTAATAAATAGAGATTATTGAATGAAGTTGTTAGATTGAGTTGTAAAATTCCAATTGTATCCTTTCAATATGTATTATATAGTAGTATAGATAAGTAAAATATAAAACACTAAACGAATATATACTATTAATATAAGTAAAATATAAAACACTAAAATATTAAATATTAAATACTAAGATTTTGACATATATGAGATAGATTTATACTCTGCCATTTTGTATTATAAAAAAAGGTAAAACGGGTTAAATATTATTGTGTTGATAGTCGGTATACTTGAATAACACTCGTGGCTGGTATTAAATTGAAATGCATGGACAAGTGATAAATACACTCGTGATTTTCTAGATATATTTTTGTACTTTAATAAGTATCACAACTTGATAGTGATATTTATGTAGTGGTCTACTAAAAGCTCGTAGCTTAGCATAACAAGTTGTGATGAAAATATGTTTATCTATGAGATGTTAAGGGTTTTAGTTTAATGGTGGGAAAAATCGGTAGATTTAGTAGTAGAACTAGTGGATGCTTAAATTAACCGTTTTAAAATAAATAAAAATTGAAAAAAAAAAATTAACATCGCACGGGTGGGGGTGTTCCCACATGTGATCCTGATGTTCCCCCTCGCCCATTTTCCTATGTCGTCCCATATCGATATCCTGGTCAAGACAAGACAAGACCAAAGCTAGAAATGACATATAGCTGAAACGGATCAAAGGTTGAACTGGATGAAGGTCGGTCGATATTAGTTTGGGTTAGGATCATCAATTCTTGACTTCGCACAAAATGTTTAAAAAGGTTGGGTACATTATTAATTATGTTATTTTATACTCTATCATCATGTTACATGTACATAACCTTTACCAGTGGATTGGCTTTTACGTAAAAACATTTAGTTCTAAAAAAACACTAACCCAACACTGAATAAAATTCTTGAACAAATAAACTGGAGATCAAAACAGTTTATAATTTATAAATATTTGTACCCGATTTTATATAAACCAGAACAAATAAATTAGAGAGTAAATTGCCAAAATTGTCCCTGAAGTTTGGGCATGTTTGCCATTTTCATCCAAAACAACATTTTTGTACCATATAGTCCTTCACTTTTAGGATTTTTGTTCTCAATGTGCTCCACTAAATAGATGAATAGTTAAGATGCATGTCATGCACCCACCAAAGTAAATCTTATGGTGGAACGACGGTCACTGTTGGAAAATCAGAGCCTTGATTGAATACAAAAACATTGGATTAACGAACTCGCTCGGCTCTTTTTATTATCAGCCAAAACACACCAATTACAATAATCTCAACCAAATTTGTCGGTTAAGTTCCGTCATGTGCCTTATTCATGAGAGCAAATTGGTCATCAGACATCAAAGCATTCATTACACGGTAGTAAATTCTTGATTGGGCTTTAAAAGCAATGGGATTCAACTTTCTAAGAAACTGGGATGGAATTTTAGAAATCTTTTGGGCCAATAATATCATGTGTTAAATGGACTATGGATCCAAATGAAGAAAATGCTTGCCAAGTTGCTTATACGGCCCAAGTAGCTCGTTGCACTCTTAAATTAATGGAAGTACTTCCTAATTCCTCTTGGTGGAATTTAAATATTAAATATTTAAATAAATAATAATAATTAATATTTTAAGAAATCTAAATACATACCATTTTTTAGTTTTTATAGTCCACATATCAATACAAATCTTATTGAAAACTATTTTGTATCTAAAGGAAAGTATATTATAATCCTACAATACCAAAATACTTCCCAATGCATATAATTCAATTATTAGTAAAATTACCATATTATAAATTAACAAAATATTTGTGCATTAAGGCTTGTACCTTAAGCATGGGGAGTCTTTCAAAAAAATTTGTTGATTTTTCATTTGTAACCCAAAGGTTTTATTTTTTGCATTTTAACCTTTTTTGTTTTTTTTTAATTTTTAACCCAAAAGTTTTCATCTCTTGCAATTTAACCCAAACACATTTTTTATTTTCAACTTTGATCCATGTATTTTTCATCTTTTCCAATTTTTTCGTTTTACGTTTTGTTATACTTTTCCGAGTAAACACGCCGTAACGTACGTGTGGGTTTCAAAGTTTTTTCAACTATTTTTTTCTGTTTGTCAGGACCTCACAATGCGTCTATTTTTCCATGTTTGACAGGTTCGTCGCAACACGCGTGGTATTAGATCGACTTAGTTATTCTTTTCTATTTTTACATTTCAGTCTTATCTCTTCGCATTAACATGTCGCGACTGGCATACGTGGCTCAATGATTTTACGTATGCTTTTCGTTCGGTGTTATTTTTTCTTTTTATTTATTTTATTTTAACGAGCTTTTTCTGGTGTTGTTGATCGCTGGTAGTTGTGTAGCATCAGTGCTACTTGGCACGGTGTATCCCCCCTCCCCCCCCCCCCCCTCGGCGCCCCCGCAACGCGGGGGACCTTAATACTAGTTTATATCAAAATGTATAAATATGTAAGAAATATAGTGTACATAGATTATTAATTACTATTTCTTATAAATTATTAAAGAAATCTAAATTATATATCAAATTCATATACAAATAATTATATAAAACAAAATTTAAGAAAATTGAGTTCCTTGTTACTAATTGTGAATTCAATTATTTTTTAAAAGTCCAGACTATCATTTTGTTGTTACCAACTGCAAACTCACCACTTTTATAGAAATCAAACTATCATCTACTAGTTTTACAAGCTATTTTTACTTTTAAATAATTGATTTCAAGGAGTTCTCAAAAGAGTTGTTCAAATAGCTCAAACTTTACTTAAAGAAACTCGAAAATGGCTCAATTTGAAATCGCCATGGAAATAGCTCGACTTCTTCTTGACATCGGTGTTATGAAGAAAAGTATTTGTAAACAAGTTTTTAGTGCTAAGCTTGAGCATATCTTAATGCTCTCTATTCAAGCTCAAACATGCATTATAGATTTATTTTACTATCAAGTTAAACTCGAGCTTAGTCTATCCTCGGAGCAGATGTTGAGCCCCATTAATATACTTGTTCAAGCTCCCTTTGAATTATATGTAACCCTATTTAAAAGTTGAATAGAAGTCATATTTATTTGTAAAAATTAATAGGATGGGATCCATCCAACAACATAAATGTTCAAGAATACATATATCTATGAAAAACAATGTATTTGTGATGAAAATTATAGATTGATGATAAAAAAAAAGTTAAAAGTTAAGTAAGACGAGTAAGTCCCAAGCTTCATTTCCTCGGAAACAAATTAATGTGTGACTATTCAAAGTAAGAAACAAAATTTACCAAAATTTCTTTGTGTCAATTAACAATATCAAGAGTATGCGAACAAAAGTTTGGTCTTTTCGAATATGATTTTTCGTATATTTAAAAAATACACGTATATTAAAAGTTTAGGCTTTGTAAACATTACTTTAATGTACCTAATTTAAAAAAAAAAAAAGAGAATAATATCAAGGAGATGCATAAATACATGAAGCAGACCATGAAACAAATAATAACCTCAAGATGCACAAGTTGAAGAAGAAAGCTCATAAATTATATGTGGATGCTACCTTATTGAGGTAATGCTTGACCCGTAGTGTTTGTGATGATACCAACATCTACTATCAAATGAACATGACATGTATACACTATGTTACCTATACTTATATACACACTATCTTTTCCAAAATCAAATAAATTATATTTTTATAAGCATAACAATCTTTATATTATCTTATAACTTTTCGAAAAGTTCATATATAATATTTTATGTTAATCACAAGTCACAACTAATCATTTGCAAATAACAACATCACTATAGAGTTAATGAACAGTTTTAAGAAGTATAGATATTATATTTTTCTTGATACCCAAGTGGGAAGTGAACCCCACAGAAGAAATTTCTAATAAACCATGTACCCTACCCACCCCCACCCAAGAGGCCCACCTTAAAAAGACCTCATGCTTAAACACCATCTATATAAAGAACACATCTACCATTCCCTGCCATTGTATCCACATCTTCTTGCTAAACAACAACAGTTTCACTTCAAGAAAACTCACTAACCCCTCTCTAAACAATCATATAAAACACATCTTAGCGCTCAATATCCGTTAGCGGGTTCAAGCTCAAACTTTATTCTTGAAAAAGAATCGGGTTTCGGTCATCGAAATGAAGATGATGGGGAGCAATAAGAAAAGGGTGTCAAGTAGACTTGGAGGAATTCTTAAAGAGCACAAGGCAAGGATTTACATAATTAGGAGATGTGTGGTGATGCTTCTTTGTTATCATGATTGATTCATATCTTCACTAGGGTTTCTTTAGATAATTAGATTTGTTCTTGAAATAGTGTGTAAATAGATACGGCTCAAGAGCTTCACAATTTTGTAACAATGCATATGTGCTTCTAATGGGCTTCAATGTATATTACATTACTACCTCTTCTCTAATCTCTATGTCACTTTAAATTCAATTTTTAGTGTATTATTTCAATTCACAAACAACTATTCATATTTTGAAGTTTTGTACTCAATAATAATTCATCATAAAGTATCCATTTATTCTTAGTAATAATACAACAAAACACTATACTTCATAAGTATAATTTTATTTGGTTAATAATTGCATTTATTTTTTGTTTTGTAGATCCGGATTTTTCATCAGCGATGATACACATTTATTTAGTAGTGGTAGCTTTGTTGAAATGAAAGGATTAAAATCAAACAAAATTATTACATTTAGAAAATAGTTGGCAGTCAGAGGGGTTATTTTATTTTTTAATAGTAAAGTAACTAGTTAGTACTTATAAAATTTTTTTAGTGTTCAGTTAATTAAATTCAAATAAAATATTGATGTATATAATATGTTAAGCCAATTCGAAACTATATAATTATGCTATATGTAGCTTCCAAAACGACATCATATCGCTATGAATGACACCTAAACAACATATCTTAAATAAAAGATGATATTATAAGACTATATTGTCCGATAAAACCAAAGCTATGAATGACACCTAAACAGCATATCTTAAATAAAAGATGATGTTAAAAGACTATATTGTCCGATAAAACCAAGACAATCTGATTTTATTTATTATAACAATTATTATAGTTTTAGTTTCATATATTGTTTAGGTGTTTATAACATTAATTTCGTCACTATTGTAGTGAGTTCCCATGGGGGTCATGCAATGATATATCAAGTTAATAAGTGTTAGCCTAAATGATAGCAACAACATCAAACATCTTCACGTGGAACACCAACTTAACTTGTAATCATTGTTCTTACATAGAACCGGGAACAATGCATATAGCCAAAGCCTAATATACGAAAGTACAAAACTATATGTTTATTAAAAACATCAAACAGGTTATGTTCGTGGGTTTGCAGGCTAAACTCTACACGAACGCGAATATGAGACTAACTTGAACATGACACAAACCATGAAATCATGTCAGGCATGTGAACGAGAATACAAAATATCCATAGGTTGACAAGAACGCGTCATGTTTAACCATAGTATTTTTCTTAATCTTTTATTATCTTCATGTTAATACTCTAAAATCACAAATTCACAAAAAAAAATGTATGTAAGCAAATTAGGTTTATTTTATAAACTAGTGTTTTTCAATGACGCGCGTTGCGCGAAAGGCATTGGTGTTTTCGACCGACATCATTCTTCAAACGATTCGAGATAAACGATGCGTAACCAGCCATATCCGGCATCGTGGAGTGTATTAAAAAGGGAGCAATTGGACGATTGAATGCTGGGCTAGGTGTTTCTTGGAATGTCCACGGATTGTTCGGGTCAAAACCACGATTATGAGGATTCATTTTTCGTATTGTGGTTGGATGAGATTTTTTTTTTTAAATAAGATAGAGATGATTATAGAAGAGGTGGAGTAGTTGTGGTAAAAAAATAAAAGAAGTGTGAGTATTTATAGTGAATAATTTTTTTTAAACACATAGCCGTTGGCCAACGCCTAGCCCAAACGGCTACTTGTCTTGGACAATGAGATCCTGCCATGACATCTTGATAGCCCCGTCCAACGCTCGGGCTGAAACCCCCGCCCAAGGGGCCACGCCGAAACCCAAGCCCACCTGAGGTGGTGACTTGGGCGTTTGTACCCAACCCACGCCACAACCCACGCCCCCAGACTGAAACCCCCGCTTAAGGGGCCACGCCGAAACCCAAGCCCACCCGGGGTGGTGACTTGGGCATTTGTACCCAACCCACGCCACAACCCCGTCCCATACCCCATATTCTAATATACCCTAAATTCACTGTTCATTTAGTTTGAATTTTATCACTGTTCATTTAGTTTGAATTTTATCATATATATATGAATATGAATTTTATCATATATGAATGTTGAAGTCAATTTCTCGTTGAAATTCTAAATTTTGATATACAATACCCAACCATTTTAGGTTATGACCAAAAAAAAAAAAGATTAATGAGTCAACATGAACACATTCCATTTAGCTAAACATGTTAGACGAAAAACTAAACCAAGTTATTTAGATTAAATCCAAACATGTAAACTTTAATTTCATGTTTGTCATAACCTCAACCCCTAAATAGCACACAAATTTTTGAATATTTATTCAAATTTCCATTCTGACAAAATAAAAAGAAAAGATATCATATCTTGTATTGATAAATAACCGTAACTTAAGATATTATAATTTATATTTCACATAAATAAATACTTAAAAACTGTTAAGAACATCAAGTTCTATGATATGCTACTAATAAAGAAACATGATGCGTCTTAACACTTATCAGATATTTTGGTGGTCAAAAACTAAAAAAAATGAAAGTTGTGGGGGCAATGCATTATTGTTATCCATCCAGCATACCACGTGTGCCACGTAGATAGAAATAGTGTCTCTTTTGTTGGGATCCCAACATCATGTTAATTTGTTTAGTTTAGTTTTCCTCGTCTTTGTATGAAGGCTTTAAATTTAAATAAGAGTTAACTTTCATTTTGTTTTGAACTAGTTGATGTCTCGAGTGTGTTGCGGGACGATGACCGAATAATTCTCAATCAATTAAAAAAACACAACTATAATTTTGCTAGGGAAAAAACTAAAACGATGATAAGACCGTAATTTTCGGCTCAGGGCAAAAATGTATTTTTTTATGACTAATGAGCGAGTGTTAGGCAGCTCTTTGACACGAAAAAAAAATTTAAATAGAGTAAACCAATTAAAACAAAAAACTTTTATAGTTTTGCTAAAAAATAAAAGAGTTAATTACATAGTTAGTCCCTGTAGTTTGCACAAAATAACTTACTTAGTTACTAATAGTTTAAAATCACCTTCTAGGGTATTAACCTTTCATTTTGTAACGTTTGGAGGTATTAGCTTCTAGGGTATTAACATAGTTAGTCCCTGTGGTTTGCACAAATAACATACTTAGGTACTAATAGAATGTGATTTTAAACCTACAAATAACGTTAATACCTCCAAACGTTACAAAATGAAAAGTTAATACCCTAGAATGTGATTTTAAACTATTATTACCTAAGTATGTTACTTTGTGCAAACCACAGGGACCAACTATGTAATTAACTCAAAATAAAACGATGGGAAAAGCGTAATTTTGAACCGAGGGCGAGATGATAATTTTAATTCAGGGATGAAATCATAAATTAAAAGGACCAATAGGGGAGTGCCAGGCACCTGCCAGCATGACTGCAAATTTACACCGGGGGCAAAATAGTAATTTAACCAGGAAAACAAACAAAAACGATAGAGAAAATGTAAATTTAAGTTGGAGGAAAAATCATAATTTGGAGGTGAGAAAAAAAAAAAACTAATGGCAAAACTCTAAATTTAAATGGGGCAAAATCGTAATTTTTAACCGAGGTCAAAATTGAAATTTTTAGCTGGGAGCAAAAGCGTAGATTTATTTTTAAGTGGGGGGGTAAAAACATAATTTTGAATCGATGGCAAAATCGTAATTTTAAGGAAAAAAACTAACGGTAAAAGTATAAATTTAAATGAGGCAAAATCGTAATTTTTAACCTAGGGCAAAATCGAAATTTTTAGCTAGGAGCAAAAGCGCAAATTTATTTTTAAGTGGGGGTAAAAATATAATTTTGAACTGATGGCAAAATCGTAATTTTAAGGGGGAAAACTAATGGTAAAAGTGTAAATTTAAACGGGGCAAAATCGTAATTTTTAACGGGGGGCAAAATCAGAATTTTTAGCTGGGAACAAAAGCGCAAATTTATTTTTAAGTGGGGGAAAAACATAATTTTATACTGATGGCAAAATCGTAATTATAAGACGGGATAAAATCGTAAATTTGCTCGGCCAATAGGGAAGTGCCAGGCAGTTGCCTGCTACTGTTGCCTCAGCCGCCCATTTAATCCAACAAGGGACAGGGACTATTGCCGCCGACACATAGATTTGTAGTTGTTGATAATGGTTTCGTTTTTAACGGTTTTATCTCATTTAAAAAATATTATTTGCATCCCTAATATATTTAAGTTATTATCATTTCACTCACTGCCTCTAACTCTGTTTAAAATGTTTGCTAAAGTTAATGGGTATTATAATAGTTCTACATATGTATTTAAATTGATTTTTAAAATCCATTTTTTTGTCTTTTTGTTAATATTAAAAATAAAAAATATAAATGTATTCATGTATATTTATGTATATGAGAAAAAAAAACCCCTCTTTCACTTGCGCTTCCTCTCTCTCTCTCGCACCCCGTCTCTCTATATATACGACCAATCACCATTAATCCACCAGCGGATCAACACTGTCACCTCCTCCCCTTCACCTGTAACAAAATTAATGGTCTAAAAGTTGTTTCTCCCCGAAACAACAAGATCCGAGTAGGGGATTCAAGCCCTAAAGATTTATCACGATCTGAAAAAGGATTAGAGGCATTAAGCGCCAAAACCCTTGTTTCCTTATACCTTCTTTGGAAGCAGCGAGGCGGATCTACCAGAGCCGCTTCCAATCTTTAGGGTAAGACCGAAAGATATGGACTAGATTTTGCCCCCTTATGATCTGAAAAGAGGGTATGGTGGTTTGAAAATGATTGGTTCCCACTACATCTAATAGCTTGGAGGTGGATTTGAGTTAAAAATCAGTTGTAGTGGATCTGAGGATGAAGACTGATAGAGTGGTGTAGTAGTAGTGAGTGAGAATTGATGTGAGAAAGTATATCTGATGGAGTTGATGGTGTAGTAGTGGTGAGTCGGAAAAGTCGTGTGTAACACCCCGAAAACGGGTTTGGTAATCAAACCACGTAAATACTACACGACGGGTAAAATACAGTTAGTGGTAAAACTTACCCGGTAAATTTTAGGATTTAAATAAATAAATCTAATATTTATTAAAAGGATGAGAAATACTTTAAGAAAGCAAAGTATGTAAAAGGCCCGAGATTTAACGGGACTTAAAATAAAACGGGTTGAGAACAAGATAAAGTAACTAGAAAATCAATAACCTAGTACAAGTCTTGTAATTAAATGAAAGAACAAAATATAAAGTTATAAACCAAACTAAAGTTGAGGGGCTTATGTTGTTAAATTTGAAACTTAATAACATTAAACAAAAAAAAAACACACCAAACACCCATTTTGGGGTGTCTGGTCGATCAAGAACACAGGGGGCGACCAAGACTCCCCTCACAACCCTAGCTCTTGCATTTTCACCAAATTGAAGGCTCAAATATGTTCCGAATCGAAATCCAAGCATAGATTAGTGATCACCTCAGTAAAGGGATCATGAGGTATGCGAAATTTTACTATGTGGTTCCTAAAAGTATTACGGAATTGTATATTTCTGAATGAATCATACGAATACAATTGATCCCATTATATAGGGATCAGACCTAATCTCTGTACAAGGAAATACAAATCATAACCATAATACAATATCGTAAATATAGAAACTCAATCAATCTCCGCTAATACTCCCCCGCAGTTTGAGCGGTCAATGGTCCAACGGTCAAACTGGATCGGAAGGACTGAAACAGTTGACGTGAGAGTCCCTTGGTGAAGATGTCAGCGTATTGAAAAGGGGCAGGAACATGTAATACCCGAACATGTCCAAGGCGAACCT